>JAANYP010004396.1:0-10527 GCA_020465985.1 Centrapalus pauciflorus
AACCCTTCAACATAGTCAACGTCCTTGATGACCAGATTATTTAGAACTAAGTCCCCGTATCCTTTTATTTGAGCCTGATGGTTGTTCCCGAATTTCACAGTTCCGCAGTACTATTCAACAACGTTGGACAGCAATTCTCTTCTTCCTGTCATATGCTTGGAGCAACCCGAATCCATATACCAAATGGACATAGCCTGAAAAACACATAAATTCATATAATGAAAACTATATGTATTCAAACACATCCATTTTTAATTCACAATCAAACCGTGTTCTGAATCGAGATGTTCAGAAAACATGATGAGTTAAGACTGGGTCCTGGGCTGTGTGCACAGAAGCCAAACGTGTCGGTTTAAGCACAACCGACAAGCAAAAGAACGGGTCCTAGTCTAAGTTAACTAGAAGCCATTTCTTTGAAGCACGGGTCTTGATCAGAAGTAACCAAGAACCATCTGCATTAAGATCACACAACCTTGGGTACCCACCTCAATATGGGTCCCTTTTTGTTAGGAATTCCAGATTTATATGGCACGTGTACAGATTTAGAAACCCAACTAGCATTTGTGTGTGGTCTAGATGCACAACCCTTTGGAATCCATTGAAGATTGGATTTATTGGGTTTTGGAACCTTAGGCGCTGAAATTGCCTTCGGTTTTTGTCTTGATGAGACCTTCTTGACCGTTGCTTTGGTTTTGGGTCTTGGCAACAGACATGTCTCAACTTTGTTTGTGGCCGATGATGCACTATTTTTAGTTTTCTTTTTCCGAATTCGTTTAACAGGATAAGGCACAAAAGCATTCATTTCAGGAACCTGTCGTCTATATTTAGTTGGACATAGATTAAACAAATCCTTGAAAGAGTACTTTAATGAAATAGCAGAATTCGGTACATCATTACAAACATTGTCACATACTTGGTTACACAAATTGTCTTTAGAGATTACAGACATCCTATCTCTAGAAACAAATTCACATGGCATCAAAGCCTTCTTCACAAAAAAACTTGAAAAATCCTGCATGGTGGTTTTTGGGACTCTCCTTATATGATCTGTAGGAACAAAACGATTAGAGTCAGTAAGCATGGAAGATTTAGACTTGACAGACTTTTCTTTTTGGTGGTGAGCGGGTTTCTTAAAGGACTTGGATTTGATCTGAGTCTTTTTAGGAACCTCATTTTTGAAAACTTTTGAGCACTCACCTTTGACAAGGATAGAAGAAGATTCAGCTTTAGCCTTACCTTTATTTGATGACATACATGGAATTTTTATGGAATGAGAAAGTGTTTGTTGTTTTGAAAGATCTTTCAATTGTTGTGAAACTATTTCACAATTTTCTTTGTAGACAGTGACTTCCACAGTTTGTTGAAAAGATTGATTTATCAATTCTTCTTCTCTCTTAAGAAGAGCATCTTGAAGATCAAGTGCTTTCTCTTGAGACGACTTCAAATCCTTTTCTAAAACAATGATTTGTTGTTGAAGAACTTTTGCAGGAATATAAAGTTGAGGAGTTGATTTTACGGTTTCAGTTTTCAATTCAGTTTCTGAATAAGTTGACGAGAGATCTTCCTCTAAAGTGGGTACTCTAGAAGAATAACTCTCGTTAAGTTCTTCATAATGAAAAGAAATTTCTTTATCTTTACGCGCAACACGTTTCTCATTTTCTTGTTTTAAAACTTCTTTTGATGACTCAAAAAAGAAAGATTTAATACCGGCTCCCATATAATTCATGTCATAAAATACAGGTAAGACATTTTGTGCTTTTTCCAAATATTTAGGATTTTTAAAACCAATTCCCTGTTTAGAATGGTAAAAACTAGTTTCTTTGGGCTGATTTAAATGGATAGTTTGTTCTGTTTGACCCCTTTTCAAAAATGCATCGTCAAGGGTCTTTATTCTTGCGTACAAACTTATCCTTTCTTCTTCAATCATTTTGTATTTTTCTAAACTGTCTATATTTTCCATATTTACCACATCTAATTGTTTTGTAAGAACAGAAATTTCTTCTTTTAAAGAGAGTTTTTCTTTTGAAAGCGTTTCCATGCAAGATTCAAGGTATATATTCCTATCCTGAACATCTACTTTTTCTATCAACATTTGTTTTATAACATTATGATTAGTTAACCATTTTGCATGATATAATTCAGATGATTCTTTCAAAATATGAGCTTGATGTTCCGCCTGTACACACTTTGCAGTTTCAGCTTTTAATCTATCTTGTAGATCAAGTATTTGTGTGTGTAGTGTACATTCATTATCTACAAATAATTTATTTACATGTGCAGGAATGTAATAGGAATATACCTCACTGGGCTCTGAGCCGGATGTGGAGCATTCGGGATCGTCGGTTGTAGCCATCAGACATGCTGGTGGATGTTTCATTGTCTTCCCCTCAGCAGCAGTGTCTGAATTTGCAGCAGTGACATCAGCACAAATCTCCAACCCCTGACGATCAACCATATAGCAATTTTTGCCATTGTCATCCTCGTCGTCAGAATCTTCAGCATCCCAGTAATCCTCCTGGGCGACGAGGGCCAATGCATCCGACTTCGTCTTTGCAGCCTCGAGCTTTCTTTCGTAATATGCAACGTCTCTCTCAAAATTGTTCTTGCATTCCCTAGCAAAGTGGCCCGGTTTGCCACATTTGTAGCAGAGACGTTCATCAGTAGCCTTTGGCTCGTCTGCTCTTGGCTTCTCCTCTCTTCTTTCCGCCGGCCTCTTGTCGGCCCGGCGGTGCTCACGGCTGTCATCACGCCTCCTTTCCCGGCGGTCATCCCGACGATCATCCCTACGATCGTCCCGCCTGTCCTCTCTCCTTTCCTCTCTCCTGTCATCTCGCCTTTTGTCACGCCTGTCATAACGGCGATCATCGCGATAGTCGCGTCTGTCATCATACCGGCGATCGTCTCTATCATTTCTGCGGTAGTCGTCCCTGCGATAGTCATCGCGTCTGTCATCCCTTCTATCATCGGAGTACCTCCGAGGACCAGTGTCATATCGGAGTTGGTTGTTGGTCTTGTTGGAGAACCGTCGTTGTTGGAGACGGTTGGTCCACAAGGCAATCTGTTCTTGAATCGTGGCTTCCTCCTCATCATAGACCTCACGCGGAGGGGAAGCATACATGTACTGAGATGATGAAGACCCAGGAGCAAAAGATGGTGTCGGAATCTGCGTGTTTGTGATCAAGGCTAGGGAATCATTTGGTTTCAACCCTGTGTTGGCTGATAGCAGTAGAGAGGCCAATTGAGTTGCCATCAGCTTCTGTTGATCCACATCGCCTTGATATTTCTTAAGCTCCTTAAAGACGACATTTATAGATACCTCAGGGATGTTCAAGACTCTCTTTGTTGCCCTACATGCAAGCTGCCACTCGGGGGCTAAGGCGGCAAAGAATTGGATGTTTATGTCATCCCGATCCTTTTTGATGTGCAGTTTATTCAATTCATTAAGGACTGCACAAAACCTGGTAAACGTGGATTGCAGAGATTCCCCGTCTTTGGCGCGGAATTCTGAAAACTTTGCCTTTGCCTCTTCAATTTTGGCACGGTCATCAAGATCTGCCCCCAGCATTTGGATTTCCAGCTCGTCCCACATTTCCTTTGCAGACATTTTACTGTCTACACCTACCAGAATATCAGTGGGGAGGGCTTGATAGATCAGATATTCTGCCCTCTTATCAGCATGCTGGCGATCCCTTTCGGCGTCATTTGCCGGCTCTCTTTCGACTTTGGAGGCTAGGACAGGAGGATCAGCCTCGGGTCTGGCAGCAATTTCTCTGTAGTAGATGACGGGCCCTTCGGATATTGATTGAAGCATCATATTCCCGAGAGGTTGCATTCCGACGAATTTCAGGAACCGGGCTTTCCATTGTTCGTATTCATCAGGATAGAGAACAGGTGGTCTGTTCTCAGATCCGAGTACAAGAGCTTCACGAGACATTATGAGTAAAGGTGCTGATTGAGAATGTGGAGATCTTAGAGGTGGAAACTGAGTACAGATGGGTTGTACTGAAAACAGAGTGTTCTGAATTCGGGTGATGAGTTCGGATGAACAGTGATTAGGATGGAGGAACCGAATTCGGATGAAGTGATTTCGGATGAATAGTGATTCGGATGGAGGAACCGAATTCGGATGAAGTGATTTCGGATGAATAGTGATTCGGATGTGTAGATTTCGGATGACGGTACTTCGGATAGGCCAGATTCGGATGAATAGTAATCCGGATGATGGTCCAAATTCGGATATGTGTCGTAATTCGGATGAGCTTTTCGGATGACCTAAGTTCGGATGGACCTATGGACCGAAATCGAATGAACCGAATTCGGATGAACAGTGAAATGGCCGAAATTTGATGGTTCCGAAATAGGGACAGAAGACCGAATTCGGATGGTCCGAAATGGTGTGGTCCGTGATTACAAAATTTAAGAACAAGTCCCAATAAGTAAAAAATGGAAAGCCTTTCCTGAACTTCGGATGGTCCGAAGTTCGGATTGGACCGAATTAAGGTCCGAAATTGGCTTAGAGGGTGTCCGAAATACACCTAAGTGTGGTCCGAATTAGGATGGTTGTGGGGTCCGAATTTGGTGCCTATATGGTCCGAAATGCTACAGTATATAATCCGAAATACAGCAGGTTTTTACGATTTTCTAAGGCAGAATAGACAAAAATCGATTTTTATCAGTTTTGATGCCTAAAAACAGTTCTAAATGATTTATAAACTATTTTAAACACTTTTGGTAGTTTAAAACAACCTAGAAAACACTTAAAACTAGCATGAACACATGAAAAACCCACTTAAAAAACCCATATTTTCAAGCTTCAAAATGGTCGATTCTTGATGATTTTAACAAAGATATGGAAGTAAATGAGTTTAAAATCAGTATATAATGATAATGTGATGTTTATAGAACCATTATAACACAAGAAACTCGAAAAACCATGAAAAATGAAGATCTAACCGGTTGAATATTGAAGAACTTCGAAGAACATGCACAACCCAGCAGATTCCGTAAATAATCAGTTGAAATCCACCCCTCTGAGCTCTGATACCAATTGTTAATATGAAATCCCGTAAATATTCAGCACCTTGACGTTTTTCTCATCAAACACATGAAGAAACAAGCTCAATAAATGTGTTTTTAATAAGAAATAAGACAATATGAATGTTGGTGAATATAAAAGAACAGTGGCGGCTCCAAGAGAAGATTCAAATGTAGGTCAACCGTGTATTGTCAAAAAGCAACCCTAGGAGCCTTTATAGGCTCATTTAATTAACTTACAAGACTTGGCAACAATGGCCCCTACACTATTACATAAGAAAGAAATTACATAGAAATAAATACAAGACACATTACAATGTTAATAAATATTACAAAATAACTCCTAGGATCGAAATAATTAATCTAACAATATTATATTCTTTCGAGTGAATATCATTATGTTTTTAACATTAATTTGTAAAAAGTTTTATCCAGATTTTGAGGAACCGTTGCATTCAATATTTTCTAAGTTAAATTTTTGTATCCTTTGGCGTTAGAAAGTTGTAACTTTCTAGTTATTTTGCACTCAAAAGTTTACGGTTTTATTTTATTTTGTTTTTATTTGACAACCCTTGAATTATATTCTCGGATTTTAAATTCAAGGTAGTGTAAAGTTGGACTACTGGTTTTCAACTATCGTCACATACGATTAAACTCTTGAATCCTAATTCGTTTTCAACTTTTGAAAGTATCCTGATTGGGTATATCTGAAAGTATCACCTATGAGAGGTGTTACTCGTTTTGTGAAGAGAGGAAACTTGGCTCCGAGATTCGTTAGACCATTCAGGATTGTCGAAAAAGTTGGAAACCAGTCTTATCGCTTAGAGTTGCCTGAAGAAATGTCAGGCATACACCCGGTGTTCCATGTGGGGAACCTTAGGAAATCCTTTACTACTGAGAATGAGGATTGGGCTGACCACACTGAGCTGCAAGTTGATGAAAGGCTCCGGTATGTTGAGGAGCCGGAGTGTGTGTTAGATACAAAGATAAAGAAGTTAAGGAGCAAAGAGATAGAAATGGTGCTTGTACGTTGGAAGCATCATAAGGGAGCGAATCATACATGGGAGACTAAGTCGGAAATGATGAAGAAATATCCGCAACTTTTTGGATCCAATTAACTTCGAGGACGAAGTTAGAACGTGGTGGAGCCCATGTTGTAACATCCTCGAATTTAATTCAGATTTATTTAGATGGATAATTTATAATTAAGTTGAATTATGAGCAATGATTATGTATTGGATATTTAAAAGTTTGTCGTGATTTTTAAGAAAATGGAGAACTTTGAATTATTATTATAGAGTATTAATGAATTTTAAGCTGAATTATGAAAGTTGGTTGCATTATATGGAAATTTAGAGTTTTTAAATATTAAGTGAAAATTATTATTAAGGATAATAAATAAAAGATAGAATTTGTTTTGTGTTATAAAATCAGTATTTTATGGAACCGGATAAGTTGAGGGGTGAAATGTGCAAAATGGGGAAAGATGGGAATAAAAAGGCCAAATGCCTTTCATTTTCACCATTCCCACTCTCTCTCTAGAACACTCTCTCACGGCTCTCTACCTTCTCTCTAGATTTCCTCTCAAACCGACCGGCCGATTATCGAGTTCTATACGTCATCGGAAAGATCTCGAGGAGTACTACAACAATCTACGGTTGCATTTGTGATCTCGTACGAATTTGAGGTAAGAATCGACCTTTTAAGCTGTTATATGTTCGGTTTTAAGATAAGAAATTCGAATTTATCATTTCATTTGATTTAAAGCTAATTTTGCTTGAGCTTTAGCTAAAATATGATAGAGTATGTGTAATAGAATCGAAACTAGGCTTAATACTTAACATATTCGTGATTTTAGACTAAGAAATGTATGTTTTAAAGCTGAAAAATATGAACAAACTCGAGATGCCAAGAACAAAGTCGAAATACATAGAACAAACTCGAAATTTAGCTAAAATTGAATTAAAGCTTCGACTTTAACCCCAAATTCGAGAATTGGTTCGACTTTGAGCATTAAAATCGAAGGTGGTTTCGAATTTGGTCATCAAATTCGAATGAAGCTTGAATTTGTTGATTAAATTCGAATGGGGGTTCGACTTTAGACATGGATCCGAATTTGGGATCAAATATTGCAAAACTTATAAATTTTAGATTTATGAAATTAAACAGTTATTGACACGATGTGTTATTACAACTGACGTACAGGTCCCTTGTGGTGTGGTTTAACCCACAGTGGGGTATTTTGTCGATCCGGTTGAAATTCCGAGGAGAAATAATATTGGTTAAAGTTTAATTACGCACCCAATGTGAGTACAGTAGAGACGTGTTGCTTCAATTGTTATTTGGAACTCTACTAACTTGCGTAGATTTAGATGCACATTCATATTTGTTGCATGTCCGTTCGTTTGTTGTGCATCTAGTGATGGACCGGTGGGTCGCATCAATTACTCCGATGTTACTGCGCTATATGACCCGGAGCTGATCCCTCCGAGGTTCTGGTAGGCATTATGTCATCCCCGATCGTACGTTTGTCTCAGATGGTATGTTTTATGCCGAGCTTTGGGCTCGAAGGGGCTGCGGCTCTGGTTCCGTACTTGGTGTACGAAGAGGGTATACGATGTTTGTCATCGGTGTTACTCTTGGAACTTCATAAAGATTTATAAAATGTGTAATCTGTGTATTCACTAAGCATTCGCTTATTCCTCAGTTGTTTATTTTTACAGGAAAAGGGAAGTCTGCTGCCGGACCTTCTAGTTATGTTGTTGTGAAGTTCTTGGAAGATATCTACTACTCAATCGGTAATTGTGCTTTGGGACAATGTTTTAATATATTCTGGATGTTGTAATAATTGAATTTAGTATGTAGACTTAGATTTGGTACCTTGTAGTACAGTAGGGTGTTTGACACTGTTGTGTTACATATTTATTTATTTTAATGCTTGGGTATATCTGAAAGTATCACCTATGAGAGGTGTTACTCGTTTCGTGAACAGAGGAAACTTGGCTCCGAGATTCGTCGGACCATTCAGGATTGTCGAAAAAGTTGGAAACCAGTCTTATCGCTTAGAGTTGCCTGAAGAAATGTCGGGCATACACCCGGTGTTCCATGTGGGGAACCTTAGTGTGAAAAATAGTTTCTACCAATTCAATCAACTAGAAGCAATTAATAAGAACACAGAATTTAATCAATACTAACCAAATGATTCGATTGATATTCTTGATGATTACAAAAATGATATCTGGAATATTCTTCTTCGTACAGAGCAGCTTTTCAGAATTGAATGCGTACAAAGTAATCTTCTGACCGATTCTCCCTATTTGGAAAGTCAACATGACTATTTATACAAATTTACAAACTATAAGGAAATTACACAATCAGTCCCTAGACTTTGATATTTCATCAATCAAAAAAAAAAATATTCTAACAATCTCCCCCTTTGATGAAAGTAGCAAAGTCTTCAAGTTGACAATCCCAACTTCTGTTCAAATCTTCTAATACTTTTCCGATCCGACAGCCTCCATTCAATTTTAGAAATAAACTCGACCATGAGTTTTCGATCGTTAACTGATAAAGCTCCTTTCTTTGTCTTCCTCTTTTGATCTGCAGCCAGCTTGCCTTTCAGACCATTCAACACCTTAATCAACGTTCCATCAGAAAACTTGTTCAGCTCAACACTTCTCATAGCTCTCAACCTTTTATTTCTATCTTTGTACATGACAGCTGGATGCTTCACCATAATAACTTGAAACTCTTTAAGCTCACCAGCAAATTTAATATCTCTGTGTGGTGCAGTCATGTTTATCTTCCTCATTCCTCTCTCAACTCCAATCTGTAAATCTTGCACTGACATTAATACAAGTTTGGTATGCATAAAGTGAAACAATGTCTTCAGCGCAAATCTACAATGTTCATTCCTTTTATTTCTGCACAGCTCGTCAAACAGATCTTCAATATCAACTAAGTGCATGTTGAACATATCAGCTTCAGTGAATACATAAGTATTTCCATCAGACCTGGTTACAGTAAACTTCGGATAGAAAACCTTAACAAATCTTTCTTTTTCAATCTGCACCAGATCCACTATTCTGAATTCGCTCTTAACCTTCTCAACCTCCTGTGTTTTATTTCTCAGGAAACTGGCATAGTTGACCAGATTAGGCATATTTGGCTCTAGAACTCGGAATAACTTGTGAAATGAGCATGGAGCTTGCTTTTTGCAGAAGATCCGTTTTTCTAGAATATCTTCGATATACGACATCTTATTTCTTTTTCTGATAAATTCCGCAGATCTGTTCTCTGGCAGTTCAAGCTTTTTCACCTTTTTCTTGCTTATTTCATCCTTATTCAACAGAGTTAACATATCTTGAATCTCCCTCTGTACCACTTGTTGAGCTTGAAATCTTAGTCTGTGTTGCTTCTTTGATTCATCAGCAAGTACAAATTCATTAAAAAATCTATCCATCACCTCCACTTCATTCAAAACAACTGTTTCTTGAGCCATACATCTCTCAACAGGAAACTCTTCAAATTCTTCTTTAATCTGTACAACCACCTCAGGCTTTTCAACCGTTGGTGTTGATTCAACATCTTTCATTATTTCTTCAACTAACACTTCCTCCTCCTCTATTCTTTCAGCTCTAAAGTCAACATCTGTCAAAGCAATTATGTCATCATCTTCAGATAGTTCAATGTACTCCTCTCTTTCTTCTCCTGTCTCTTGAATACTTAGCTCTTTATCTTTCTCTTGTACGTCTTCCTCTGAATCAATATACTCAATAAACTGATAAATATCAGGCTGAGTGTTCAAAGGAACTGGAACATCTTCATAAAGAATCAATCCCAGTTCTCTTTGTTCACCAGCTGATTGTTTAGAACCTTCGGCTTCTGTCCCTTGAGCTTCTGGTTCCTTCTCTGGATATGTTATCATTAAAACTCCAGGAATCGGCTCATCAAGCTTTCTCCTCTTCTCCCCCTCATGAGGAGCATCATCGGAGTCGTCGTCATGCTCATCATGTTTCCTTTTCGACGAGGAAGCTTGAGCTTTGCAGGTCTCTTCCACTGCCGCCACTCGTTCAGATAGATTACCTAACGCCGTTACAACTGTATTCTCCAAACTTATCATACGCTCCCTCATTTCATCAAACTGTTCAAATACAAAATCTTTTAATTCCTCCTTCAACTCTTCAATTTGTTGTTTTGACTCATTTTTCTTAACAGATTCCTCCGCAACATCCTTTCCTTTCAAAAACTTCTGAATATTAGACATTTGAGCCATGACCTCATGTGAAGACCACCCCTTACGGGGCAGTTCTCACCAGTCTAGGTCCCACATCATGCAATACGATATCAACCATAACTAAGATAGAGTAATTATAATGCGGAAAATTAAATTACAGTACAAGCTATTAAGATTTAAGTTTAATACAGATTAAATTTTTAAAATTAACTTATAAAGGGTACTTTCTAATCTAGTTCATGTCATCAGATAATCAA
>JAANYP010004397.1:0-24482 GCA_020465985.1 Centrapalus pauciflorus
TTTCGAAAAGGTTAGGTCCCACGCACACATTTGGGAAATTACCTAAATAACCTGCACACTTTGACAGATCAAGTGAAAATAACTAGCAGTCCGAGAAAATGAACTAGCAGCATGAGAAAAGACTCATGCTGTTAGTGTAAATTTGTGCAGATTTTCAATGGAACAGTGTCTCCCCCTTAAATTAGCATATTGAGTTGATAATAATAAAAATCAATTAATCCATGTTTACCATACCAATGTTTGATATTAGAAAAGTGAACCTTCCTACATCAAAAGGTTTTGTAAATAGATCAGCTAGCTGATCATCAGTATGTATTTTGGTAACTTGGATTAACTTCTTTTCATTACAATCTCTGATGAAGTGAAATCTGATTTCTATATGCTTGGTTTTTGGGAATTTCACTGGGTTTTGCACAATGCTAATGGCACTTGAATTGTCAATATAAATAGGAGTGGATAAGAAATTCATACCATAGTCTCTTAGCTGATTTTGAATCCACATTACCTTGGAGCAGCAGCTTGCAGCTGCTACGTATTCTGCTTCAGTGGATGATGTGGAGACAGTTGTTTGTTTCTTGCATTGCCAAGAGACCAGTCTTGCTCCTAAGTATTGACATCCACCAGTTGTGGATTTTCTGTCAATGTTGCAACCACCATAGTCACTGTCAGAATATGCAGTTAGTTCAAAAGGAGAGTCTTTGGGATACCAGAGGCCTAAATGTGGTTGGCCTTTTAAGGTATCTGAAGATTCTCTTAACAGCAACCAAGTGAGAATCCTTTGGTGAACATTGAAACCTGGCACACACACAAACAGCAAACATTATATCAGGTCTAGAAGATGTTAGATACATGAGAGATCCTATAAGGGATCTGTATAGATGAATGTCCACATCTATGCCATCTTTGTCTGTATGAAGCTGTTTATGAGGATCCATTGGAGTGCTTGCAACCTTTGTGTCTTGATAGCCAAACTTTTCCAGTATGTCTTTGACATACTTTGATTGACTTATGAATAGACCAGTAGGCTTCTGTTTGACCTGCAGCCCTAGAAAGAATGTGAGTTCCCCCATTGAACTCATTTGAAACTTTTTGTGCATTAGGGCCTCAAAATCTTTGCACAACTTATCATTAGTTGAGCCAAAAATGATGTCATCAACATAGATCTGGACAAGAAGAATCTCAGTCTTGATGGATTTAGTGAAAAGTGTCTTGTCCAGAGTGCCTCTCTTGAATCCATTCTGTAGAAGATATGATGACAGTGTGTCATACCATGCTCTGGGGGCTTGGTGAAGACCATAGAGAGCTTTGTCTAGCTTGTACACCCTGTCTGGATACTTATAGTCTTCAAAACCAGGAGGTTGACACACATACACTTCCTCTTCAATTGTCCCATACAAGAAAGCAGACTTAACATCCATTTGATACACTTTAAAGCCTTTGAAACTTGCATATGCTAGAAATAGTCTGATGGCTTCAATTCTTGCTACTGGAGCAAAGACATCATCATAATCTATTCCTTCTTCTTGAGTGTACCCTTGTGCTACTAGTCTTGCTTTGTTCTTGATGACTATCCCTCTCTCATCCTTCTTGTTTCTGAACACCCACCTTGTACCTATTGCTCTCTTACCTTTAGGAAGATCCACCAGAGTCCATACATTCTGAATTTTAAACTGTAAAAGCTCTTCTTGCATAGCTTCAATCCAGGATGAATCTTTTAGTGCTTCTGATGCCTTTTTGGGTTCTAGTTGAGACATGAAACAGGCATGTTCAAAAGCAGCTAGGCTGAATTCTGGAACTGCTTGTTCAGCAACAGCAGTCTCATTGTGGACCATCTTCCTTGTTTGAACAGGAGTGCTTGGATCACCCAGTATTTGATTGAGAGGGTGATACTTATGAACTCTTAGTGTGGGCTCTCTCTCTGTTTGGAAGGATGTTCCAAGGTTTGTGTCATCTCCATCAGAACCAGTGAATGGTTCAGTTTCTGGAACAGTTTGAGTTTCTAGGCTAACAGCTTGAGAAGCTGTTGGGACTGCTAGCCTAGAAACTGGAGCTGTTTCCTTTTGTGTTTGAGCTGTGCTGTCAGGACTTGGAAATGGCACTTCAGTGTCTGGATTTGCATCATGTTGAGTGCTCAGGACCCCTGGAGGATCACATGACAGAAGTGGTAGAGTGGTGAAGTCATCCCAACTTGTTGAATCTGCAGCAGTCTGAAACTTTGTGCCAACAGCATGAGAAATTGTATTGGCAGCATGAGAATGTGTGTTAGCAGCTTCAACCCTGTATGCATCAGCTTCTGCAGTAAACTCAGCAAAGCTCAGAGAATTTGTTAGAGAATCTAAATCAAATAACCAATCAGGACCAGTGCCTTTGATGTTAGCAGTATTTTCATTAAATTCAACATTGGCACTTTCTTCAATTGTTTTAGACACTCTGTTGTATACTCTATAGGCTTTGCTTTGAATTGAGTATCCTACAAAAAATCCTTCTTCAGCCTTACTCTCAAACTTCCCTAAGTGAGTCTTAGTGTGAAGAATAGTACATGGGCATCCAAAAGGCTTGAAGAAAGCTATTAGGGGACTTCTGTTGTGGAATAGCTCATAGGGAGTTTTTCCTTGTGATTGAACTACTTGAACCCTATTTAGAACATAACAGGCTGTATTAACAGCTTCTGCCCAGAAAGTCATAGGCAGATTAGAATCAGCTAACATTGTTCTAGCAGCCTCAATTAATGTTCTATTCTTTCTTTCAGCTACACCATTTTGCTGTGGTGTTCTTGGTGCACTATATTGTCTAGCAATACCTTTGGACTCACAGAAACTGTTTAGAATTTGATTTTTAAATTCAGTTCCATTGTCTGATCTTATCACCTTAACTTTGGAATTGGATTGGTTTTCTATCTTAAGGATAAAAGACTTAACAAGCTCAGCAGTTTCATCTTTGGACCTAAGAAAGTAAACCCAAGTAAATCTGGTGAAATCATCAACAATGACTAAACAGTATGCCCTTTTTTTCAAACTCAAAACAGATGTTGGACCAAATAGATCCATATGTAACAGCTGAAGAACAGATGAGATTGAATTTACTTCTTTGGCCTTATGAGATGTTTTATGTTGCTTACCTTTAAGGCATGCTACACAATGATCATCACAAATGAACTCCTTTTGTGGTAAACCTCTTACCAGATTTTTTTTAACCAAATCATTCATGGACTTGAAGTTCATGTGACACATCCTTCTATGCCAAAGAGCAGACTCATTTGATGATGCTTTGGATATTAAACAGCTTAAAGTATTTGATTTAGTCAAAAGAGTTGTGTCTAGGCAGTAAACATTGTCCTTTCTTGGTGTTCTAAGTAAAACAAGATTTTCAGGAATTTTGAAATCCTTTGAAAGAACAATGCACTCAGAATCTGTGAACAGAACAATGTTTTGTTTGTCACAGATTTGAGAGACACTCAATAAATTGTACTTAAGCTGTTCAACATACAAAACATCATGGAATGTCATGTTGCCTGAATTTACAGTACCTTTACCTGTAACCTTACCTCCTTTTGAGTTGCCTCCAAACGCAACAAAACCTCCATCAAATCCTTTGAAATTCGACAAGCATTCAGAATTGCCTGTCATGTGCCTAGAGCATCCACTGTCCAGATGCCATCTTGTCCTATGAGGAGACCTGTGGTTGCCCTGCACAAATAACAGCTTAGTTAGTAGTGGAGTAAACCCAAACCAAATTGGTTTTGGGTTAGCCTTGTACATTGACATAACTAAAAACTGTTTTTGACTTCTTGTATTTGGTGAGATCTACTGATGGAGTCTTTGGAGAGTATTTAGTGATGATATGAGGTATCCAATTATTTTGATCATCTTTTCTTCTGACAGTCTCAGATGATTCACTAGCAGCTCCAGTTTGGTGCCCAGCAGCTTGAGCTGTGTTAGTAGTGCTAACAGTTTCACTTTTTGCACTACCAGCATCAGATTTTGACTTAGCAGTCTGATCTTTTGCATTAGCAGTTTGAGCAACAGATTTGTCCTTGACACACCATATTTGTTTAAAACTTGATTTAGGCTTTGCCAAAACTTGGTTTTGATGTGTGGACTGTTTTTTATTAACTTTTGAGAATCTGTGATCAACTGCTCTCTTTGGAGCTGCTGTGGAAGGTTTCACTTTTGAGGGCTTTGCCTGTTTAGGATTTGATTTTGTGTGATGCACAGGCTGTTTTGCAACAGCTGGTTTGTAAAAACAATCCTTAGCTAAGTGATTCTTCCTTCCACAGTGATAGCATCTTTTGACAGTTTGAATTGGAACACCAGACTTTTCTGTTAATTTCTGGTTCTTGTTTCTCTGGTTTCCTCTTACCTGCTGTTGTTTAGGAAACTTTTGAACACCATGCTTTATGCATGTGCAGATAGAAACAGTTTTACCTCTTTTAGTTCCTTTTGATGAAGATGCAGTGTTACAGTTAGAATGTACAGAAACTTGTGGAGTAGCATTGCATACACTCATCTTCTCTTTTCCTTTCTTACTGGGAACTTTGACTTCTATGGGTGCACTCTTTGTGTCACAGTCTCTATTTTGACTCTTATCTTCCTTTGGTTCAGGACTGCTGTCAAGGATAGGATCTACAATAGTCATAGACTCATCTAATGGTTCATTGACAAGTCTATCAGCAACTTCACTCATTGGATGAATGTACTTGTTATTATATGGAGGTGGAGTAGCTCTGTATCCTATTCCTTCTTTAGGATTGACCTGAGATTTGACTCTATCTTTGAATTGAACTTCCATTAGGTGTTCTAGCTTTTGATTTGCTAACTTGAAGTTACCTAAATCTATGTTAACAGATTTCAGTTTCTCATTAGCCTCTAACACCTTCTGTTCAGTTTCTTCTACCTTTTTATTCAAAGATTCTATTTTCTTATTGAGTTCCTTTTTCTCCCATTCATGATAGTTTCTATCATACCCCATTTGAAGCTCATTATCCTTATAGTCATTGATCTGTTTTTCCAGATCTTCTATGGCTTGCATATATTCATATCTCCTTTCTTCCATCTTAGCTAGAGTTTTGCACATTCTCTCATTATGATCTCTGTACTTTTTAACCATATTTTTGCATGATTGAGAGCAGAGTTTAGAATTTACCTCAGATGGTAGTTCAGTTGAGGAGACATTTGAGGTTTCTGCCATCAGTGCTTGATTTTGGAATTCTTCCTCTGTCTGATCACTCCAGTCAAACACATTGTCTTCTTGAGAGACAAGTGCTGTTGATGAGGAAGCGTGGATGGGCTGTGAAGTCCTTGATGGTTGTTGACCTTGAGATCTACATTCTCTGGCAAAGTGACCAAGCTTATGGCATTTATAGCATTCCACTTTTGATTTATCAAAAGATGGTTTGCCATCTGTTTTGGCTTGAAAGTTGGTCCTTCCAGTTCTTTTCAGGAATCTTTTGGCTCTCATGGTCAGCATTGCATGTTGCCACTTTAAATCCATTTCTTCAAGATCATCAGGATGGATTTGTTCCAAGTCTTCAACATTTAGAGCAAATAATCCATCATTGGCAACAAAAGCTTCATAATGAGTTTCAGCAGAATTGCCATCACCACCTGAAAAAGTATCACAGTTATTAGATTTTTCAGAGGACAAAAGAGCAGTGTTGTGATTATAAGAAAAGGATTTCTTTTTAGCATCAATTTCAGTCTCAAACACTCTTAGACTGTTGTATAGATCATCCAATTCTATCTCATCAAGTGTGTCTTTTGTTCTTCACTGTGCAGCATAGACTGTCCATTCTTCTTCAAGAGATCTGAGAAACTTTCTGTTGACCTCATCTTGATCCAGATTGACCCTTGCACTTTCCAGTTCACTTATCAGTTTGTTGAACCTGTCAAAGATTTGAGTGAGGTTTTCATTCTTGCCACCAGAAAAGTTTTCATACTGCTGTTTCAAGAGGTCCTTTTGATTTCTCTTGTTACTTGCATTACCAGCAAACCTCTTCTCTAAGGCATTCCAAAGAGAGTGAGCAGTATAAAACTTTTTAAACTGATGTTGATAAGCATTAGGAATGGCTATTTGTAATAATGTGAGTGCTTTCACTTCATTCATTCTAGCCTTCCTTTCAAGTTCAGTTTTTGGAGGAGTTTTTACTGGTTTTCCCTCAGCATCAAGTTCTGGATCAAATGCAGGAGGAAATTCAACAGCTTCCCATATGGCATAATCAATGAATTGAATATGCTGTTGAATCCTGAGTTTCCACATCTCAAACTCAGTGGGCTTGAGCATAGGCACTTTGAGTCCTTGCCCAGATCCACTCCTGCTATTTTCAAATTCCATTGAAAAAGATTAAAAATTTGAAAGAAAGTTT
Source organism: Centrapalus pauciflorus (assembly GCA_020465985.1). Taxonomy (NCBI): domain Eukaryota; kingdom Viridiplantae; phylum Streptophyta; class Magnoliopsida; order Asterales; family Asteraceae; genus Centrapalus; species Centrapalus pauciflorus. The sequence continues at coordinate 6,362 of JAANYP010004397.1, forward strand.
TCGACTTTGAAAAACAAAGAACGACCTGGCTCTGATACCACTTGTCAGAATCTAAATTATGAAAATTATGAATAACCAAGATTAACTGATTTGAATTTATCAGAGTATAAATCAATAATCTTGCTTTGAATCAAAGTTTAATTAAGAAGTTTGCGGAATAACACTTAATTATTTTGACAAAAACTTTCAGAATCAATAATAGCATAAAACATAAGAAGTAATCAAGACTGTTTGTATTGCTGAATTCACTGATTACAATCACCTCTAATCTGTTTTGATTAGACGAAGAACACAAACTGTTCTTAGGGTTTTACAACCTTAGAGGCTTAAGAAAACTTGAACAATAAAGCAATTACAGACTCAAAATATGCAGAAAACTCTTATTCTATGCGTATATCTTCTATACAATCTTCTGTCTATTTATATTGCTTTATGGACGTGTTTCCTTGAAGGACTATGACTTCTCTGATAGTAGATATGCTGGAATCTTCTTGTAGATATCTTCCCTGAAAATCAACACATTCTGTTTATGAAACTGTTGAGCAGCTTGAATGACTTGGCAGCATGAACTGAGCAGCTTGAGTTATTTTGCTCTGGCAGCTTGAACTTTTATACTGGCAGCTCGAGTTTCTTCAACTAGCAGCATGAACTTTGTACTTACACAGAAAATCTACTAACAGTATGAGAAGTCTAACTAACAGCTTGAGTATACTTAAACTATTTCCCAACAGACCCATTTTCAATTACGTTACTAACAACCTCAGCAAAAAAATTTGAAGATAAGATTACTCATATGGCATATAATACACCAATGGATTTATCTTACCGTCTGCCAACAAACAACATCACTTTTCACAGGCGATAAAACCTGCAAAAATTTAAATGTATATATATATTAACAAAAACAATTACCCCATCTGCCGCTTAAAAAAAAATTTACCCCATCTACTATATTTTTAATAGCTATTGGGAAGTTGTTAATAATTTGGTTTTTATTATTAGTCATAAAAATACGGATAGAGAAAAGATAATTATATGTGTAACAACTACTTCCTAACAAATAAATCATATTAAACAGGATGAAATGAAACAAACCTCACGCTGTTATCCATAAATGAAGGTCAATTTATATAAAGAACTTCATTCGTAAGTGAAATATAAACCAAATACATCTGAAGTTCCAGGCATAAAGATGTTGGTCAAATTAAATTATGAACACAAACTTACTGGCTTGAAATTTTCCAAATGATAGAGATCTTACAGACGATAACAAGTACACGATTATCAACATCTTCTACAAAGAAAAAAGTTATGCTGCTCAATACGAGGTATAGTACTTCTACATGAATTAATATGTGTTTCTTCTCTTTAACCAGGAAATGAGGAAGACAAACGCAAAATGCTAGGATGACAAGTTAAAATCAAAGTTCTAAATACTTGATATATTGGTCCTGGTATTCATGTCATACACCATATATTTTCTTCCCTTATTGTGTTGCCTTTAATAAATTATACCATTGTTTTTTTTATGTAGAAAAGCAAACATATGCAAATTAAGGTATAGACATAAAGAATCTACAGCACCACAAGAAAACTTTGTTTAATAAGCTTTTGTAAGTATGTATTATTTTACAATTTCCATTTTCCTTTAAAACCTAACATGCTTAAGTTTTTTTGTATTCATTACAGAGATAACATTGTTGCAACAAAACCAACATGTTGATAGGTAAATTCAATATACTTTTATACACTTTTTGTCATGGTAGACAACACGGAGAACTTCAAAAATGATAAGATACCATGAAGAACGTCTGAAATGAGAGTTCGTATATAAGTAAATCTGATCATTCTTTTTCATCTGTCACTATTATCTTGCAAGAGCGGAAAAAGATGAAGATAACCCTACAGAATTCATGATAGAAGAGAACCTCAAGGGCTCAAGGTAACAATACTCAAAAAAACCTTTAATACCTTTTCCTTGACGTTCAAAGAAATCCCTAAATAATCGAACTTATTTCCTTTACATTTTAGTATTAACCAGATCTTGAAATTTTACTAGAAATGCACTATTAATAATAATAGCTATTTACAAATTAGCAACAACATTGCTCCGGATTTCAGAACTTCAAAACTGGTCAATATCTTGTAAACTATAATTACATTTAGTCCAATCCATAAAAGACCTCAAAAAAACATATAATAAATGTAGAGTCAGGATTATTTACATTTGACTTTCCAACAATAGCATGTTAAAATAGATGTAAACTATTGAATATCATAAAAGCTATTAGATTAATTAAAAGCCTACATAGACAGGTTAAAATGTAAAAGTATTATTAACACTAATACTTTTTGAGAAGCTGCTTATATATTATTCAAGATCTTTTTGTTTAAAGTTTAAAGTTTATAACTATCATGTGTGTTTGTGTGATATCTATTGACCATCAACTACTTCACTGATCTTGAGTCGTTTAAAAGCATTTTGTAGGCAAAGGTGTGTTGACTTCATCTTTCATACATTGTTTATCAAGTACTACGAATTTCAACGATGGAAGTAATTTAGAATTTAATTTTCTATTCATGTTGTTTTCAAATAACTAAACATGATGTTATTAGTTATTAACTCAATATAGTTTAGTTAGTTCTTCTGACTTGATTATTATATGATCTTTCTATAAAATATTTTTTAAACCTTAAAGTAGAATATAAATAAAAATACTCACATTTTTAGTAAAAGCATTTTTTCTTATGTACTTATAATTTTACAACTTCAGTTTGTTTTAGCGTTACTATAACACGATAAGCATTTGACAACTATTAACGTAATTTCAAAAAAATAAGTTTACAATTTAATTAATCATCAGTTAAAAATTATTTAAATCTCCTCATTTATTTTCATATTTTTAAAAGCAAAAAATATCATAAAAAAAAGTTCACAAAATTCAGAAAATGCAACAGGAAAAAAAAATTATCCATCTGGATACAAACAGAAATATTCAAACTTGAGTGTTGGGTATAACCAAATATAAGAAAAGAAGGGATATTTTATCTATTGGATAACAATATGCAGCATACTCTTAACTAAAAATGCACAGAAAAAGGTTTCAAACCTGTACCGGGGTTGATTACTGCTGTGTTGATTTATGCTGCCTGCTGGATATCCTAACTCCATGGATACATTCAAAAAACATCTAATGGATATAACTAAGAATCAGGAAAAAAATGGATAATTCAGATTTTTTAGGCTGATTTGGGATTGGTTATAATTCAGAAAGGAAAAAAAAAACTGGATACAACCAAGAAAACAAAAATATTCAAACTTGACTGCTGGATATAACCAAATATAAGAAAAGAATGGATATTTATCCATTGGATAACAATATGATGGATAATACTCCTAACTAAAAATGCAGAAAAAAGGTTTCAAATGTGTTGATTACTGCTGCCTGCTGGATATCCTAACTGCATGGATACATATAAAAAAAACATCTGCTTGATATAACTAAGAATCAGAAAAAAATGGATAATTAAATGTCATGTTTAGTCACGGTATTAAGAAACATATATGCCACTGTTCGATAAGATAATATCTAAGATAAGATAATTTTTTCACTTCTGGTTTAAAGAATCATCCAAATATTACGCCAGACTAACAAAATCTTTAAACACCAAAACTCATCCAAACATCCAAAATGTTTCAAAAAAGAGAGATGATAAAAATTTTCAAATTACAACAAACTACCTAATTTCTAGATCAGCTTTTATGCTATAAATTGACTAAATTAATCCACATATAAGCATACCTGCAAGCACTTCAAACGCCACAGTTTATGAATTCGAAATCTATTTCATCTCATCTTACATCGAAGCATATCACAATTGAAGGTGACACTCTTATCCTGCCCTAGATTTTTTTTTTTGTTTTTTTTACTTTAGTTCTTTTTTTAGTTAATGCATGGTTTTTGCACATATTCAAAGTATATTAAAGTATTAAACACATATTCATGGCATAAATAATATAACACACATAATAAAAACATCTCCAAATGAGGAGATGAAGAAGACAAATCAGCAACAAAACCCTAACTAGCCATTCAAGTGTACTTCGAGAAAAGCAGTAGCAATCAAACAATTGGTCACGGTTTCGTTCACATCAAGGTACCAAAATCGTTCTATACTTCATGTATTTGTTATTAGTTGTTATTGTGTCGTTATAATTTGCGAAATCAGAAAGGAAATCGAGATCTTGTCACCTAAACGATAATACTAACGTAAAAAAAGAGAGACCAAACCTGGAAACTAGGTTTTGGTGGCTACACCAGGAACGACAACAATGGCCATGGTTGCAGTAGACGAGAGAGATCCGAGAGTGGCAGCAGTCGTGAGTGAGTGAGGTGGTAAGTTGAGGTGAGCACCGAGGGAGAGTGGGAGTTGTGTGACCTGTGAGGCACAGCGGTGGCGGCGATGGAGTTGTGACGGTGGCGGCAGCGACATTAGGGTTAGGCAGCTGCCGTTGGTTGCGAGGGCCAAGAGTCACAGCAGGGATGAGAGAGTGCGAGAGAGATGGGGAGATAGAGAGTCAGGAGGCTCGGTTGGTGGTTGGCGGTGAGTGACGTCGCGCCGGCCGATGAGACAAAGAGCAAAGAGAGAGTAGGAGAGCGAGAGTGTGCTTGAGTTGTGTGCGTGGGTGTGTGCCCGAGAAAAGGGAGGACAAAAGGAAAAGGAAAGAAACCGGATCTTAATCCGACCCGACCCGTCAATCAACCCAATAAATAACCAAATAAACGTAGAAATATACAAATGATATAGGGTTTATTATGTAAAAAAAAAACCAACATGTTTTCATATTTTTTACGTTTTTGTCTTTGCATGTTATTTTTTTCCATAAAAATTCTCAGGTTAATTTTTTTCTTTGTGGTTTAGTGAAATTTAAACAATAGAACCCGATTTTTCAGTTTTTAAAACTCCGGTTGACAAATTATAATCGGACTCTAATATTCAAATTTCACTAAACCAAAAGAAAAAAAAATTAATTTGAGATTTTTTATGGAAAAAATAACATGGATGGACGAAAACGCAAAAAAAAACGTGAAAACATGTTGTTTTTTTTTTCATAATTAACCTCATAATATAATATATAAATCTGATTTTATTTTATATGTTTATTCTTTATAAACCATTGATATTGTTAATAAATAAATTTGTCTAAATCCTTTAATAAACCAACAAATAGATATATATATATATATATATATATATATATATATATATATATATATATATATATATATATATATATATATATATATATATATATATATATATATATATATATATATATATATATATATATATAGTTGGTACAAGTCTAATAGATTAACTAACAATTATTACAATAATTATACAATAAGGACCAAACCTTAAGTTAATATTTTATTGACAAATTAATTAATTATTCGCACTTACATTATTAATTAACTTATTTATGTGATTGCATTCACTAAAAATATATATTAAATCAGAACATAACCTAAATTTGACTAAATATATATCTAATGGCTTATTATTTAATTGATGTTTATTAGCTAAGTTAAATTAAGAATTTTATTAAAATTAAAATAGACACAATAAAGTTATATTCATTTGACAATCAATTAAATCATAGAGAAAATAATATAACTAAGTACTAACACACCAATTTGAATAATAACGATTAAAAAAGATATTTGATTTCATCGAACAAGAATTGTAAGCAAAACTTAATAAATTTTAATTACTAAGGTATGTAATAAAATAATGTAATAAAATAATTGTAGCATATTTATTAGTTTGAATATATTGTTATTATAAATTGTGTTATGGTATTATAATTAATACTTTACAAATATGTATTTGCATACTATTCGATGTGGAAATGATATATTTTCATTTTATCGTGTATAGTAATTAGTTTTTTCTCTCTATAGACTTCATTCTAATACACGTTTTCCTAATTAAAAATTAGTTTCCAGATCAGCGCACGTGTCTTATACTAGATATGTATAAAACTCAAAAATAATTGTGTGTGGTAATATTCACGGTGAAAATAGGTAATTTTTTCTTCACAAATAACGTATAGTTTTCCTAAATAAAATATATTTTTATCGGTGTCATTCTTTAATTAACAAAATATTAATTTTGAAACACGTCACCCGAGCAACGCACGAATGTCATTATGTAACTTCAAGTACTATGCAGCGCAACAGAAGACATCATTATTTAAAATAATTTTGTTGATAAATAAATTTTACGCATACTCACACATTTTAAGTGAATAAAATCATGCATACATAAATGTACATTCACATAAATGCAGATTTATGTAAGTGTAATTTTACATCAATTTTAATGAGTTAGGAGATGTGAATGTATGTGAAATTTACATCTCATCTTTGTAATGTTAATTAAAAATGTTTAATAAAAAATTTTAATTTTTTTTAAATCTAGTACCTTCTGGTGCGCTGCATAATGAGTGCTACCCTTCTGAACCATACATATTGTGTGTGTTAATTATTTATATATAATAACAACAACAACAACAACAACAATAATAATAATAATAATAATAATAATAATAATAATAATAATAATAATAATAATAATAATAATAATACTTTCAATACTTCTTACGACAATTCCATAAATACGTGTTTATTGTAATGGATGACAAAAAAAAATTACTGTTTATAAATCACTGACAATAGGAAAATATTTAATCAGACAACCAAATTAATAAAATTAACTTGATTTTTTTCGAGCAAAATATAATAATTAAAATAGAAAACAAGTATATAATTGAATATAGTTGGTATTACATTAAAATTAATATTTGAATGTTGATAAAAATAAACCGACAAACTGAAAATATAAATAATTATAATAGATTGTATATCCAAATGTGAAAAAGGTGGATTAGACATACACATGTATTTTAATTTCTATAAGAAATGACGGGTTTTGATTTTATCTTAAATTATAATTAGTTTCTTTTACTATATACTTCATAATAATAATAATAATAATGCACGTTTTTTATAAAAATTAGTCTCTTGATTAACTCACATGTGTTGAACTAGATACGTATAGACATGAATATAATTTTCTGCAATAATTAATATTCATGATTAAGAAAAATAATTTTTCCGTAAAAGATATATATTTTTCTCAAATAAAGTACATTTTAATTGTGTCATTATTCAATTGAAAATATATTATGTGATTGCACACCACCCGAGCAACGCACGGGTATTCAACTAGTTCAAAGGTTGTTTAATATGTATAAAATGTGATTAATTGACAAATATTGGATATCAAATGTATAAAAGGCCGGTGAGGCCGTGAGGCACAATCAATCAACGTAACCCCTTGAAGAAGGGTTCTCTTCTCCATCGCCTCCTCTCTGCGCTCATCCACGCCTCCACAGCCTTCGCCGGCCCCTCCGCCGCCGCCGTCCCCGTCCCCGTCCCGGTCCCCTGCGCCTCCGCCGTCACCGTCACCGTCACCGTCACCGTCACCGTCCCCTGCGCCGCCGTCCTCATCTTTTTCGGTGAATTTCTGCGCCTTCCTCCTTCACTGCGGCGCTGCTTCTCCAGTCCCCTGTCAAGGTAAAAACACGATTTCTTTTTCTTCTTCCTTTTCTTTTTATCTTTAAATTCGATTTGTGGATATCTTGTAGATTTTGTGTATACTATTTTGCAAATAATCTTTTATACGTAGAGATTTTGGTTGTTGTGAATCCACATTGTCGAATTATATGATAGTTTGTTGAATGAAAAGCTATATCTATATGATACTTCGTTAAATGTATAGATTTTGTCGTGACTTGATTTTGTGTTGTGACTTGTTTCTCATAGAATGATAGATTTGTTTCGTGACTTGATGCCTAAGTCTTGTATACTTGTTGGATTTAGTCTATAGTCGTTTTGTTATGTGAAAAGTTTATTGCCTTCTCAAATCATCTTGCATTTATATGATAGTTGTTAATTTGTTTGGATCTTCTTTGCAAATTATCTTATATGGTAGTTGTCGGATTTGCATATTTCAAAGTCGGTTTCCTTCTTTACATAGTAGATTTCGTTGCAAAGATATGTATAGGTTTGTTTTGCACTTGATTTTGTGCTTCAAATAGGATCGATTTCTTTTAATATTAAGTAGTATAGATGAGAATGAATTATAAAATGGTCAAACGAGGCAATTCATTGATTTTTAGCAACAAGTATCGAGGAGATATGTAAGGTAGGACTTAAAGGTTACAACCTATACATGGATTTATGGTTTATGCATATAATTGATGTATATGTATTTGAACTAACAATGACTTTTATGTTTATATTATTTGTTAAAACGTACTGATACTTTGTAAAGTAAAAAAACTTAATACAGATGCAACGTACAAAATGAAACAGTCTTATTGATTTAGTAAACAATGCCACCACTTATCGATCAGATTTCAACCACTTATACTTATGTAAAAGCATAGCACACTTTGGTAGCCGCTCCCTCAAACCTTCCTCTCTATTGAAAACACTCGGCCACTCTCGCAGCGGGTGCTGTCCATTCTTCACCTTTTTCTATGATCAATTGCTCAGATCCATATTATCATCGCTACTTCATCTCACTGAAGGTAATCATTCCCGTTTTCATTTTTTGCTGTCACTTTGTGCTCACCCATCTGTAAATTATAAATTCAGTCAATTGACCTATATCTATGCGTTCCTTTTTTGTGTATTCGATTGATTTTTGTTTAACCAAGCACAAGATTGAATTTTGTGGGTTTTGGGTTCAAAGTCCTATTCAATTTGCATTTGATTATCACCTTATATTGCTTATATGAGGTAGAAACCTTCTGATTATTTACATCGAAACTGTTCTTCTTTTCTATTCAATCCATCTATCACATTGTGTGTTTTTATGTGTTTCTCATTCACGTGTGTAGATGCTGATGTTTCTTTGTCTTTTATGCAAATTTTTCTTTGATAATACATGATCACTAATAACCTACATTGGCTTCTTGAATGTGAATATTATCAACTAGTAAACTAAGAATTTGATCAGGAAGCATGAACTAATGAAACGCTTTACCAAGTAGTTGATACGGTTTTTGCATATTAATTACAGTTACCTGATGAATGGGCTTTTGATTAAAAAAAGGTGTATAGTTAATAGTATTACGTATCATTCCGATATGGGATCGGGATCATGATTCGTGTTTCGCTAGTTCTCAAGGATTCAGTATGATGGGGGTTTGTTCATATCGGGTTGCTCTGGTACGTTGTGCCATATAATGTGGTACGTTGGACAGTATAATTGTTTATCTATATTTTCTATATGTATGTATACAACCAAGCTTCTAAAAAAGTATATTAGTAATAGAGGAGTTCAAAATGGTTCCGTCTTGGTAGAATATTACTCTAAGTTGAGTCAATTCTTAATTAAATTCTCCAGATGTATGTTTTGGAGAATGAAGAGTTTAGGTCACAAGTAAAGTAAAAATAAGTTTCTAATTTTGGAGACAGACTATTACATCCAATACTCCATTTTCATCTATTTGTTATTTGATTGAAATAAAAAAATCAATTGGGCTGTGTATTGGTGAGGCTTCGGGCTGCCATTTAGTGTCTGCAGATTGTGCAACCGAGTGACCGACTAATGGTACATTGCTAATGTTTTCCTGCTCAATACTTACCTTTCAGTCCATACAAAGAGTGGGTTTTGGCTATTGAATCTTTAGATACGATTGTGGGTTATAGTCGATTGTTGTCTTAAAAATTTATTTTATATCTTTCTTATTTTATTTTTCATACTTACCTCGGCCGCTGCTATTGCCGTTAATGAGATTTTTGGTAGGAAGTTACCTGCATCAGACTTGGTTCTGGAATCAGAAATTATTGGGCTCGGAAAGGCTTTGTCAGCTGACAAGATAGTGGAACGGAGAAGGCAGCATTGGAGGCAGGGGCATATGGGTGTACGATCAGCGGAGCAGGGCCGACTGCTGTGGCGGTTACTGATGACGAGGATAAAGGATTGGCGAGAAGATGGTGAAAAGATTGGACCGAGTCGGAGCTCCGCTTGTTAGTAGCATTGCCTGACGAAGAAATCACAGTACCGTTGGTGTTAAGCTTGATACAAGGAAAAGGTAAATGTTGTAGTGTTTGGTTTGATTTATTGGATGGAATAAAAACATGTTTGTGGAAGCTGTTTGGTCAAAAGAATGTAATGCATGAATTATGAAAGATTATTGCTCTTTGATTTTTAGAATTTACACTGGGCAAGGAGCTTCTGAGAGTTTCAGCTTTTGATATTTGAAAACTCAAGCTCAAAAGTTATGTTTTGCTGGTAGGAGCTAAAGATTTTGATTCAGGTTTGAAGTTCTCAAAAGTTTTTCTATGAAAAGCTACTTGAAGTAGTTTTCAAATGAGCTTGAGTTTTTGATCAAACAAAATTATTTTCTTATCATTCAAATAATTATAAACTATAATTTTTATTTAATATCAATGTCTTTTTTTATGTCATTTGCTAAAATCTACGGTTACAACTACTTTCATAAAAAATATTTATATAAACAAAAAATTACAGCTCTTTGAAGAAGCTCCGACTCCCGCTAATCGTGCCAAACTTATCCAATATTGTTTATGCCTGAATACACATTAGTTTTTACTTGCCTTTGCAACTTATTTGGAAAAACTGTATAATAATGTAAACTACCTAATATTCAAGTATTCTAGGTACCGTTGTATTCACTGATATCATTTGAATTGCATAAGTTTGATATGATAATTTAAAAATGAAAGTATTACGTCATGACGAGACTTAAAAGTCTCAGGATTTCAGTTTTGTTATGTGTTTGGTTTGTAAGATTTCAAATTCAATTTTTTATAAATTCAGTTATATGGGTTGGAATTATGAAATTATTGGGATGCATGGGATAATGAAAAAAGGAAGAATAGACAGGAATATCACATGTTAAATAGAAAAAGACATTTGTTTTTTTTTTTAAAGTGCGTCGTAAGATGCTTCTGTTGTGACTTTCATGAAAGCAGTCCAACAACTGTTTCTGGGAATTACCTGCTACAAAGTATTGATTCAAAACCTTTTTTGAAAAACCAAGAAAATGAATCTAAATAATTATTTTATACTATTATGTAAGAGCAAATTAATGAACCGTTAATATAGAGTCACGATTAAATGCTCCTTAATTGACAAATCTGAACCTTGTTGATTTTCCTTGAATGATCATCGTATATAATCACAATACTTGTGATCTTCCCGTACTTTGAAATCTTTTCCTTTCAAAGAACGCGAGTTTAATCGTCATCAATATTGTTTACATGATTGTTTGTAAATTCAGGTTCTTTCCTTTTGCCTTCTTTGATAAAGTTGGCACCAGTTTTAAATCTTGTCGCGTTCAAGTCTTTGCAATATTCTAGGAAGATGTTAGTTTATCATACAACAATAATCACAATACAAAATCTTGATGATTTACATGTTGAAGATGTGTGTGTGTGTGTCGGGTTAAAGATGATTACTTGTAAAAGTAATTTAATACTTATAAAAGACGACTAGTGTTCTCTGAAAATCGAAAACTACCTAGAATGCAATGACTTGCAATATGAGTCGTGCGATAAGGTTTAGAATAGTGACAACCTTGTCAAGAAAAGCAAAAGGAAAGAACTTGAATTACAAACACTAATGTAAAAAATCTTAATGATGAATTTTCCGACCGAGAGTTCTTTAAAACGAAAAGATTTCAAAATATGGGAAGGTCACAAGTGTTTTGATTTTATATGATGGGAAAGCAGTTCGGATTTGTCAATTAAGAAGCATGAGATTGTCGAAGGCTCTAAATTAAGGGTACATTAATTTGAGTTTACATAATAGTATAATACTAATAATATTTTGGGAGAATTTCATGTATATCATTGTAAACCTCCATATAACTTTACAAACCTCTGTAACTCACTAATATATCCATATATCTAATTTATAATTATTAAATCATTTTAAAAAGATCAAAAAACTTTTTTTGTAATTAATTTAATTATATTCCCTAAATTCCCTTCACTTTGAATATGAAACAAAATAAAAAATGCTTTTGCAGAGGAATTGCAAAAGTCATTTATGTTTAGCAATTAGGTTTATCTAATTTGTTTTATAGCTTTGTCGGACCCTGTGGCAGCCATTAGAATGCACTATGCAAATTACAAGAAGGGAAGATGAGTGGAAGGAAGCACACACAGACAGATGACAAAGGTGGTAAAGTTTTTTACTGCGTTCTGTTTTCTAGTCTGTCTATGCTTCCTCCTACTCACCTTCCCTTCTTGTAATCTGCATAGTGCATTCTAATGGCTGCCACAGGGTCCGACAAAGCTATAAAGAAATTAGATAAACATAATTGGTAAACATAAATGACTTTTGCAATTCCTCTGCAAAAGCATATTAGATTTTGTTTCCTATTCAAAAGCATTAAGTACAAAAATAGTTTTTTTGATATTTTTAAAATGTTTTAATAATTAAAATTAGATATTTGGATATATTAGTGAGTTTCAAAGGTTTGTAAGGATATATACGTAATAAGGAATTTTGTAAGGATATATATGTAATATTGGAGGTTTACAAGGATATACATGAAATTCTCCCTAAAATTTTAGATTCATTTATTGGTGTTTTTAAAGGTTTTGATTTGAGAAATTTTGCAATACATGTTTATGAATGTAAATATAACACCCCTAAAATTTTAAGGTAGTTAATCAACTTTAATTTTGATGTAATCTATTGTAAGGGAAAGTATGAAGTACTCCAATCTTTATTCTAATATTACGTGACAATTGGTGATCAAGTCAAAGTCTGCTATCTCTTGTACTACATTCACATATTTGCTGATGAATTATCCTCTTAATGCTCACTTTCCTTCAAGTAAACATTCTCAACTCTTTCAATCTAATTATATTTTCTGTTGTAATTTTTTGGGTTTGCTTGTTTTCTTCACAGTTTTCAAAAATAGATTTTCAGAGTCTGTGCAAATGGTTGGGTTATTGGCATATTTAGATCCTTTGGTGACTGTATTTCAACTACTGTACAGTGGTTGGCTAAATCAAAAAGCAATTTGGGTATATGCTTAACTGTAAAACCGATAATATGTCAAGATCTTCAAATTATTAACGGACCGTTATATAATTATTTGTTGTTTATGTTATGTTGGTGAAATGGAAGGGCAAGAGAGTCATTAGCTTAATTACATACATGGTATCAGAGCAACACTAACCCTAATCCTCTACTAATCTTCTTCCTTCTCCCTGCCCCAAACTCCGGCGGCAACCTGCCGCCGTCGCCGTCTCTCACGAGCGTGCCACTCACCCACTCACTCTTCTCTCCCTACCTTTCACAACTACAAGCGGCGGATTACACCCTAATCGCCGTCGCCGCTCTATCTCCACCTCCCTATTGCAAACGGTCTTAAAAAGGAACGCGACCTCCCACTCTGTTTGGATCGACCTACACAACCTTTTCCATGACAACAAGGAAGCCGGAGCCATCGAAATCCAAGAAGAACTCCGCTCTCTTGAACTGGGTAATCAATCTATTGTTGAGTACTTTAAGAAAATAAAAATAGCTGCTGATCTTCTTATTCAGAAAAACTAAGAAAAAGGATGTTTCGTCGTTTTTTAGTTGGAAAAGGAGAAAATTTAAATGATTCATAGTATTTTTTTTTTTCATTCATATTATACTAGTTATCAACCCACGTATTACGTGGATATTTTATAAATAATTATTAAAAATCTACACAAATGTTAATTACTTATAAAAATGTTTCTTTTTTTTTTTTCCTAAAAAGGTATATTATTTTCTGCTTTTAGGAATAATTAAAATTTTCTTATTTTTGAATATGTATGAATAGTATTATTTTTTAAAACTCTTTATTTTTATTTTTGATTATTTCTATGCATAAATAGAAGTTTAAAAATTTATTTTGAAATGGAAACAATTTAATATTTTTATAATTAAAGAAAATATTAAACATTTGATAATCAATATTGCATTATTTTTACTTTTTGAATATATAAAATAATGCATAGTTAACTAAAATTAGGAGTTAAATTTGAAAGTTATTTAAATCATTTAAAAAGATTGTTTTTCTTATTTATAGTAGTTTAGGAGTTAAATTTGAAAGTTATGTAAATCATTTAAAAAGATTGTTTTTTATTTATAGTAGTTAAATTAAGTATTACTTAATTATATTTTTACTTAAAGTTTAAATATAAATTAGGAAAACAATTATAGAGAATAGATATGGAAAATTGTGCGGGAAAACAAATTTTTGGTTAAGCGAGGAAACGACATGTGGCACTAGATATCTTCTTTTATCAATATATATATATATATATATATATATATATATATATATATATATATATATATATATATATATATATATATATATATATATATATATATAGGGTGAGTATAAAATGAGGACCGTGCTTAAAATGAGGACAATAAGAACCAATGAAATTGCTAGAATTTGTGAATCAACCAATAGGAAGCAAGGTGGCAATTTTGTAATTAAATAGAGTTTTATATACCTTTTAAAACATTTAAAGGGTAATTTTGTCATTTGTGCACCTTTATATTTTTAGCAAATATATGCCATTAATTAGGCAGGTGTGATTCACGGTGCAACTATATCGCATTAGTTAAATATATGTCATTTGGGACGGCGGGTGTGATTCACGACATTCACGGTTTTCGGGCGACGGACGGCGGAGAGGAAGATCGGAGGGTGGCGGTTCACGACGGCAAACAGTGAGAAGTAGGGGTGTGGTTCACGGCGACATGCATTGAGTAGATGGGTGTGGTTCACGACGCAGACATTGAGAAATCCAACTCAGGGTTTTGGCTAGTGGTTCACGGTTAGTTTGGAGTCTAAAGTGATGGTTCACGACGGTACTTTTTTTTTAAAGAAAAAATGTGAATCATTCTTGGGTAACGACAAGAAAAAGTGTGAATTATGTTGACCGTGATTTTGAAGAAAATCGAAAGAATTCATTTTCCTTTTTTAAAATAACAATTAATCATGTTACCATATATAATAATCAAGTAAATGTCCATAATACCCCTTAAGGAGAGAGATGAGTATTGCTTATGTGGCGATTTTTCATTGGTTCTTACCGGCTTTATTTTAAGCCCGGTCCTGATTTGATCCACTCCCTCTATATATATATATATATATATATATATATATATATATATATATATATATATATATATATATATATATATATATATATAAATAATCGAAAATTATCTATCCGTAAATATTCGGAATATAAATTTGGTTTATTTGGGTGTTTATGAAATATTAGAGTACTTAATAAAATAAAAAAATTATGTTTTAATTTGATATGTTACTATTATTGATAAAAATCTGAAAGGATGTTACTATTTTTGATAACTGAAAAGTTGGTGACCTGCTAAACAGGGTTTGCAAGTCACCCATTACTATTATTGATTGAAAAATAAAAAGTTGTTACCATTAATGTTAAAAAATAAATAACGTTACTATTAATGATAAAAATATCAAAACTTGTTATTATTTTTGGTCATTTACCATGTATTATTTGTTAAAAGATACTTCTATTTTATAAAGTAAAAAAAAACTCAATATAGATTCAACATAAAAAAAGAAACAATCTTATTGATGCATAATCAATGTCACCAGTTATCAATCAGTACACAATCAGATTTCTACCACTTATACTTGTGTAAAAGCATAGCACTTTGGTGTTGACCATTCTTCCCCTACTTGTTATTCTTTCTATGTTCGACTCTTCAAATCCATATTATCATTGCTGCTTCATCTCTTAATTAGTTTTCATATTTATTACCTTAGGCATAAAATCATAAATCTAATACATATTCTTGACAAAGTTTTTTTTATTACCAAGAGGTTGTGGGTTACATAGTCACATAGGTGGTAGTGTAGGTAGTATTAAAAAAAATTTATCAATAAAGCTGCAATCAGTTTATAGCCTTTTAGGCACTTCATCATTTTCAGTAAAAGAACAATACCTTCATAAATCTCTCCATGTTTTTATGAATTTGTTCGATTAGTTTTTTCTACATATTTTGTTCTTGAAACATTAAAATTTGGCTTACAACATCCTTTTTTGTTGCTTTAAAAGACTGTTTGTTAGTAATAAAACTTAATACAGATTCAAGAAATATAACAGTATAAAAATTTTATAATGACGTTCATTTAAATTAGATTATTCCTAAAAAAGAAAAATTTTAAATCATAAATAAAATTGTAAAAATAAATAATGATATTTGGGAACTGTCAATATAAATCTTTGATATTTATATAATAAATATTATGTATATTATATGAGTGTTTCAATTAAGGTTTTTTGAAACTCGTGAAAGGGGTCGAGAAGGATTTCAAAACTCATGGAGTGTGTAGCTCAATACTCAAGTGAGAATAAAAGTATTTTTCGAGATGCATATTAATTACATACGTGAATTACTAAAATAGCCACATATCACACCAATTTATCACTTTTTAGCCATTAAAATTTCATTTTACCAAAATAGTCACACTTTACGTTACCACATTTACGTGATAGCCACCATTTACGTGATATGTACTTTTTATTCATATTTTCATGCATTACGTTACAAAAGATGTTTGGTAACGTAAATGCTTGTACTTTACGTGACCAGTTTTAAAAATATGCTCCTTCCCCATAAAAATATAATGATTAAAAGTGGTCATGTAAAGTACAAGTATTTACGTTACCAAACACCTTTTGTAACGTAATGTATTAAAATATGAATAAAAAGTACATATTACGTAAATGTGGTAACGTAAAGTATGACTATTTTGGTAAAATGAAATTTTAATGGCTAAAAAGTGATAAAGAGGTGTGATGGCTATTTTAGTAATTAACCCTTATTATTGTCTTATAACATGTGTTGATTTTGTATAATTATGCTGGGTAAAGTGCACATAGGTATTTACCTTCTCATAAATACAATGCTTATGTGTAATAATATAAGCTTCAATCGATTTAGTTGTGATAGTGAACATGGATTCCATATATGAACATGCTTTATTTGGTTGCTCACAACTACCAGGGTCATTGCTAACCATTAGTTTGTGTAGTATGTTAGCCTATCGCGTTGGTCTCTCTCACAAGTGTTGAGTTGTTCTATAGGCTGAGTGTCCAAAAACCAGTCTACTATGGTTATTTATGGAATGAAGTGGGTTACATCAGTTAGAATAATTATGTTTTGCAAACAAGTTGTTGGGTTGGGTTGGGTTGGGTTTTGTTTACATTCGCGTTCATATGAGAGTTTAATTTGGTTTCTAAGCCTTATATTCTTATGCTCTAGTAAAATTCAATGTTTGAATGAGAACCAATGACACATAAATATCAATCTAATATCAATTAATGTGACTCTAATACCACTGAAGGGTTCTTAACACACTTTGCAAAACGTTTTTAAGTAACGGAAGCTTAAACCCGGATCCTTCTATCGACATCAAACATGAAGAGCATTAAAGTAAACATAACTAGGGATGACATAAAAAACCCCGAACCCGACGGGAAAACCAATCTAATCGGGTTCGGGTATCCCGAACCCACCCGTACCCGATTAAGTTAAACGGGGCATGGTATTGATAATACCCGCCCTCGTATACCCGATTATAAACCCGTTTAAGTCCCCAAATACTCCGATTACTTTTTTAATAGTAACATGTTATTTATATTGTATATATATTATATATAAAAGATGAATGTTTTTATATATCTTATATATTATATATAAAAATTATTATGTACTATTTAAAGAACTTATTTGTTTACATGAAATTTATTGAAATAATGTTTTTTTTTTCGTTATCATTTGATAGAGAACAAATTTAATTTAATACTAGTATTGTAATGTTAACATACACGGACATTTTACGCTTAAATTATGTACCATGTGGTTAAATTTCATATCATTGATTTATAAATGGGTTACCCAATTCCCCGCAGGTTTCCTCGCGTACCCAATGGGGATCCCCGTTTAATACCCGTGG